>WMHX01000179.1:0-46254 GCA_013420875.1 Thelonectria rubi | reverse complement strand
TACGGACAAATATTGTTGAAACAAGTGGTTTCCCACTCAGAAGGTCTTTACCGGGTTTAAATTAAAATGGATACGCTGACAGGGTGGTTCAGGTCTGCCCTCCCGTGCGGATAAGCAAAGCTGGAGCCTCTAGGCCTCTCTCTCTCACTTACACCCCCACACCCACCCCCAACCCCCCCCCCCCCCCAACGCCTCCGGCGGGCTCCTCGCCTTCGGCTCGATTCGCGGGCTCGAGTCTGACCCTGACTGCCGCTATGACTGCCGCTCCTCTCGTGCCAGAAGGGGTAGGCAGTTAAGCTACAGTAGCTATTGTTGTTAGATATTCCGTGCACTGTGGCGGGTGATTGTAGTGGCTGGTGCTATTAATTAGCCCCTCTGCAGCCCATGAAGAAGCAAAGCTGGAAGGAACCAACCAGCGCCTGCTCACGCAGCCTGCCCCTTCTGTCAGCTTTGCTTAATAAGTCAACATCTTCAGTCCTACAGGTTAATATGGTTGCATTTCTATGTTATCAAACCCTCCAGGAAATCAAACCCTTCCCTCTGTAGACGCCACGTTTGAGACCCAACCTCCATCTTGGCCGCAAAAGTATGCCCTTCGCCCGGGACTTCCTTCATCCCACACTTAACTCCGTGCTCGACGAGTGTCTTGTAGAGGCCCCTGCTAAGACGCAAGGGAACCATGCCGTCCTCTTCCCCGTGCACGATATACGTCGGCGGGAACGAAGCGGTGACATTCCGAACCGGGTCGACGGCGTCCCAGTCGCCAGACGGGAAAACCACGTCCATGACGGTCCCGTTGGCAATCTGCGTAAAGGCGAATGCCTGTCGAGCGTCTTCGAACCGGGGAGGTCCCGCTCGTTGGCCTTCGAGCGACGCGCCTCCCGTGGTGGGCGCGACGGCTTCTTCGTAGACTTGGTTGAGGAAATCTTGGGTCAGTCCGGGGGGCAACTTGGCTGCTACGTCTGGCAGCTTGCTTCTCCAGAAGGGGCAGCTGAAGTTGCATGGGCCGTAGAGGTCGAGAATGCCGGTGACGGGGCGAGGCACATTGAAGCCCTGGGTTGTCAGTATGCTCTCTTCAGACACGTGTGCAACATAGACTGCAAGCTCGAGCAACTCACCAGACTCAGCGCGAGCGTTCCGCCAGACGAGGTGCCAAAGGCAAATACGTGATCCAGGTCAATCGGGTAGTCGACGGTCTGCTGCAGTCCGCCGTTGTGAATCCAAGACAGGAGGTCGCGGCAGTCCCGCATCGGACCCTCCAAGAGATCAACCTGCGGGCAGAGACGATGATTGGGCACGACGACGATCCAGTTTCTCTGCAGGCAGTCGACGATTTGGTCTTGGTTGACCATTTTGGACGATCCGAGTATAAAGGCTCCTCCGTGGATGTTGATCACTGCCAATCAGCCAATGCTTGGGATTCGGGGTGTCGACTTACAGACGGGGTGTTTGCGTGCATCCTCAGGGCTTGGCCGAGCTGGCAGGTAGATGTCTGCGTCAATCTCTTGCTCGCCGAGGACCTTGTACACTGCTCTGAGGGCCTCAGGGTTTGCCATGGTGACGAGGTGCCCTTTTAGACGGCTGAGGCCTAAACAGAAGACGTAAAACACCATGGGGTAGTTGATGACATGTGAGATGGATGGTCGTGGGCGGGAATTCCGAAGCAACTTCCACGCTTCCGGAACTCCCGGTGCGCATCGCAATGTGGACGCCGGCAACCCCACATTCCGCCGTTGGAACATCTGGGGGAGCGTTATAGTATACGTCTTATACTTATATGTATTTTCTGTTGCCTCTGGATATGTGTGCCATTAGTTCCTTCAGACACTCGTCAACCACAGCCCAAAACTACCGAACCAAGCCCCATCCTTCACCATGACCATCCCCGTACTCACAACCCCCCCCGACGCCCGCACAAACTACATCATCGACCAGCTCGAGGGCGAGCGCATCACCATCCCCGGCAGCAAGGGCGCCTTTCGCATCCTCGCCTCGTCCAGGCAGACGGGCGGCGGCATCGCCGTCTTCCAGAGCGGCGCCGTCCTCGCCGACGCCCCCGGCTTCCACTGGCACAACGAGGCCCACGACGTCTTCCTCGTCACAAAGGGCCATCTCAAGCTGTGGAACGGGGACGCGTGCCGGATCATGGGGCCCGGCGACTTTGCCTACGTTCCGCCCGTATGTGTGCTCCTTTCCCCTGTCACGGAAATGAACAAGGCCTGACCAAAGTAGAAAGTAATTCACAACCCGGAGCTCCTGGGCCCTCACACCGAGACGCTCGGCCTGATTGCGCCCGGAGACTGGATCGACTTCTTCCGATACGTCGGCGAGACGTACGGCGGCGTCGTGGTCCCCGAGAAGGACGACCGGGACCTCAGGGCCCTGCTGATTCCAAAGGTCATGGCCGCCAAGGACCGCTTCGACGTGCACTTTGCCCGGGACTACCGGCCGCCCGAGGTGAGCGCCTGGCTGGACACGGAGAAGTCGCTCCCGGGGCCTCTGGAGCCGTACTTTCTGCGCGCCAACACGGGGCCGAGGTGGTTGCTGGGCGGCGTCCTGTCGCGGCCCTTTATCCAGGCCTCGCAGTGCGGCGGCAGGTTCGCCATCTCGAGCGTCGAGTCGTCGAGCGCCTACGGCAAGTCGCCCCTGGGCAAGTGGCTGACGTTTCCGGGCGTGGACCACTGCCTCTGCGTGACCGAGGGCCTGCTCCGGGTCAAGACGAGGAGGGGAGAGGGGGACTCGGAGGAGGGCTGGAGCGCGGTGAGGGAAGGGCAGACGGTGGTGTTGGCGGCGGGTCGGGCGTGGGCGCTGGAGTTTGCGAGTCGATACGTGCGCTTCATTTCCTTTGCCAACGGCCGGGGCGTCGAGGAGATTGTGCAGACGGCTGGGCAGTCGTACGAGGGGTTTGTGGTGCCCGAGGAAGCAGAGGCGGTTGATGAGGCTCGGTTGAGGGACGTGTGTGGCGAGTTGGGGGTGCAGATTGAGGAGATGGGGGAGGGGGGTTACTAAAGTTGTATTTTATCAGCTTACCGTTGCATTCTAGTCATGGCATTGCATTTATTCAACGTCTATTCACTTGGACAGCCTCAACTATTCCCATCAAGCAGACGCACCACAACCATCACTTCAACCCCCCCCAAACAAGCACTCCAACCCGCTGTCAAAGCTGCACTAATAAAGATTAATAACCCAAGCTCGAAGCTTGATTATTAGCATCTCATCTGCATCTGCATGCAACCCAAGTAAAGGGACAACCCCCCCGCTCGTCGCTCCCCATTCGTGGCTTCTCAAAACACCGTCCAAAGGACAGCGCTACTGCAGGCTAAACCGCCATTTCGAAACGCAAGGACGAGAGGATGATTACCCAGGGGCTCGAAAACGCGTATTCTGGCGGCGGAATCTGCTGGTGAAGCCGCCCGCTCGAGCCGGTATCCTTGCTGCGTCTGTGGGGACGCGGTGCCGAGTTCCGGGTTGACTTGATATAAGTGAATTATACTCGACGTCGATGTTTCTTGAGCTCAGCAGCTGTTGAGTTTGTTGTTGTTGTCATTCGTTTATTCTTAGTCCTTCGTTCTTCCTTCATTCCTTCATTGGTTGCCTCTTCAGTCCCGTCTTCACCATGAAGTCCTTCTACCTCCTCGCGGCTGTGCCGTCGGTTCTCTCCTGCTCCAACCCTCGCACCCACGCCTGCGGCGCCGCCTTTGTGGCCTCGTCGGCCGAGGCCGCCAGCTTCTGCGCCACCTTTACCGCCGGCGTCGCCACCGCCACCGACGCGGTGCCCTCGGGCCTGCTCGACGCCTGCGACGGCAGTGTCAAGCACCTGTCGAGCGCGTGCTCGTGCTACGTGACGGGCGGCGCCGGAGCTGGCACTCCGACGGCCGTTGCGTCGAGCTCCGCGGTGCAGGTCTCGCCCGTGGGCACGCCGCTGTCGACGCTGGTGACTTACACCCGGCCGGCTTCGGACCCCGAGTCTACCCCCGTGGCGAGCCCCGAGTCTTCGGCCTCGGATCCCGAGTCTACTCCCGTGGCCGGCTCCGAGTCCTCCGAGTCCTCTGAGTCCACCCCCGCGGCCACTTCGGCCTCAGTCGTGGCCACCAGCGCCTCCGGCTCCGGCTCCAGCGTCGTCGTCGGCGCCAACGCCTGCACCGTCACCGAGTACGCCCAGATCTCGTCGGCCGTGGCCAGCTGCACCAACATTGTCCTCTCGGGCGTGTCCATGCCCGCCTCGTCGACGCTGGACCTCCAGAGCCTCCAGACGGGCGCCGTCGTCACCTTTGAGGGCACCACGTCGTTTGGCACCACGGCCGACGAGGACTTTGACCCCATTGTCGTCTCGGGCCACGGCATTACCATCCAGGGCGCCAGTGGCCACGTCATTGACGGCAACGGGGCCTCCTACTGGGACGGCCAGGGCTCCAACGGCGGCAGCTCCAAGTAAGTCTCCTCGACACGACCTGTCGAACCGTCAACTAATCCTCCAGGCCCGATCACTTCTTCGTCATCAAAAAGACGTACGACTCCAAGGTCACCGGCCTCAACATCCAGAACTGGCCCACGCACTGCTTCTACGTCAACGGCAACTACAACCTCGACATGAGCGACATCACGCTCGACAACTCGGACGGCGACGCGGCCAATAGCGAGAGTGACGGCGACCCGGCGGCGCACAACACGGACGGCTTCGACATTTCGTCGTCGGACACGGTGACGCTCAGCAACATCTGGGTGCACAACCAGGACGACTGCGTGGCCGTCACGTCGGGCTCCAACATTGTCGTCGACGGCATCTACTGCTACGGCGGCCACGGCCTGAGCATCGGGTCCATCGGCGGCAAGAGCAACAACACGGTCGACGGCGTCACCTTTGCCAACGCCCAGGTCGTCGACAGCCAGAACGGCGTGCGCATCAAGACCAACAGCGGCACCACCGGCACCGTCGCCAACGTGACGTACCGCAACGTCACCATGTCGGGCATCACAAAGTACGGCCTCGACGTGCAGCAGGACTACCTCAACGGGGGGCCCACGGGCGAGCCGACCAACGGCGTGAGCATCACCGGCATCGCCTTCGACGGCGTCACGGGAACCGCCACGGGCAGCGCCTACAACTACTACGTTCTCTGCGGCGACGGGTCGTGCTCTGACTTTACCTACACGGATGTGAGCATCACCGGAGGGAGCAGCGGCGGAAGCTGCAACTACCCTTCTTCCGGGTGTCCGTCGTAGGAGTGAGGAGGTAATTTTCATCCATGCGTGCCAGAGTCAGCGACATTTGGCGTGTGGTTCTGTATTATAACTTTTCTTCTAAACGACGCTTTGTACGTGCATGTAAAGACGCAGGATAATACACGTTTCTGTCATGTTGTTCGCTTTCGCCAATGAATGATTCTTTTTTAGTGTCCCGTGAGCTACTGCATCAAGTCACCTAAATTTAGAGTCGTCTGGGCGGTTATGGTCAGCCGGGGGTCGGCGGTAAGGCTTCATAATCTTGTTGGCTGCTTATACGCCACCTTTATTTCATGCTGGGTCTTCTGGTGCTTGGCGTTCAGGCTGAGCTTACTTGCTCTTCTACTTAAGGCTCAAGATGATCGATTGAGTGACATCGTTCAAGAAGCGTCAGAGCACACCTTTCCTGCAACATCGTCTTGTTGATCTATCCCCGACTGGCCTTTACCCTTGTTCCGTTGCCATCAACTTGTTGGCCACCATGTCTCGCTGGCACGACTGCCGTACCCCAAACGTGTCTGTCGAAGACGGCGTTCCGCGCTGCGCTTCGTGCAGAAAAACACCCGACATTCAGAGAATCGTTTCCAGAGTATCAGCGCTCCAACAGCCCTGGGTAGCCCCGGAAGAGGAATACAAAGACTTGAAGCTGCACTGGCCTGCATCTATCCGGTACGAGCCCCAGCCTGGCGGCAAGGAAAAAGCCAGACGAGAGTCCCCGGGGAAGTTTCGACCAACACCCATTTACAAGAAGCGCCTTGGCACCAATCAGTTTCGACTGCTCTTTATATCTCGTTCAGTCGACCAAGACAGCCCTGTCCACGTCAAGCTCGAAGCCTACGAGATAACCGACTGCCCCGAATACCAGGCCACCTCATACTGCTGGGGAGGCGAGAACAACGACATCGAACGCCGCCACCCAATATTTATCGGCGACCACTGGGATATCCTCCTGCAGACGAGCAATTGCCAGTCTATGCTCCGATACCTCCGTCAACGAAAGGGGCTCTGCACGGTTTGGGTGGACGCGATATGCATCAACCAGCAAGACCACGCCGAACGCGGCGCTCAAGTGGCCATGATGGGCTCCATCTACCAGACATGCCTCCGGGCTTTTGTGTACCTGGGGGAAGAAGTGGTGCAGCCGAAACAGCCTCGAGGCGACCGCTTGCATCCCGACCGGTACGAGCTGCATCGGTTTGACGACAAGAGGCGGAAAACAGGCATGACGCTCAGCCAACTGCTGCGCCTCCGGTATTTCCAACGCGTTTGGGTCATCCAAGAAGTGATCCAGGCGCCCACGGTGATCATCCCCGTGCGCGGGATGGAGTTCCTGGCCGGGCAGCTCATGGGCGAGCGTCTGGCGAATCGCCTGGACTGGTCTGCTACTCGAGCTCCTTGGATGCGGCACATGTGCAAGCGCAACACTGAGCCGAAGAGGGCTCTCCAGAGGCTGTTGGAGCAGACGATGCACTCTCAAGCGACGGACCCGCGGGACAAGATTTTTGGATTGCTCGGTTTCATGCCTCGGGCTCAAGTCCTTCGACCGGACTATTCCATCTCGGCTCTTCACGCTCAGATCGGGACGACAGCTCACCTTCTCCTGAACGAGTATTGCATCAACATCTTGACAGAAGCCCGTGGGCGCCAGAGCCCGTCTGGCTTCCCTTCTTGGCTTCCTAACTGGACCTTGT
Organism: Thelonectria rubi; assembly: GCA_013420875.1. NCBI lineage: Eukaryota > Fungi > Ascomycota > Sordariomycetes > Hypocreales > Nectriaceae > Thelonectria > Thelonectria rubi. Next base: position 39,337 of record WMHX01000179.1, on the reverse strand, counting down.
TTGATATGGGAGAAAGACTCGGTCGATTGTCGCATCTTCAGCAGTGGAACCAGCTTCTGCAGGAAGAAAAGTCCACTCTGGCGGCGTCTGTCAGCGAAGACACGGCCGACATCCTCTGCCTATCCAGCACAGGCCGTGGAGACGAACCCGAGCCTCGAGATATACCGCTACTGGGTCTGGGATCATCCGAGTCAAAGGCTTTGGCGTCGGCATTGTGGAAGGGAAAAAGGACCACGTCGATCAACCCGGCCACACACGCGCTTTCGGTTCCAATGATGCACCTCTGCGCCTTCACCTCGAGCCCTATCCAGGTCGATCGGTTTTCCCTGGGCGAAGTCTTCTTCCGAATCTTTGTCATCACCACGGCAAGGTCGAAGCTCTACATTTGCACCCCGGACATCTCACTCGACTCTGCCGTCCCACCAGGGCCCAACAGCTTGTTTCTTCTGGGGGATACAGACGGCCCGGCCCTCCTTGTTTTCCTGGACCGTCCAGATGCTCATTCTCACCATCGGCTGCAAAAGTCCTGTCCGTGCTTTCACATGTCTCTGGCCGAAAACGTGCCGTCCATGAAGGAACTCATGGCCCGATACCACGAACAGCTCTGGAAAGTGCTGCAAGGACCGACTGCGCCAGATGCATCGAACATGCCTATCCTGCCTACACGTGCAAACCGGCCGATGCGACGCCGCTTCGAGAATTGGCCTATTGGACCCGTCACCGGCCCGAGATTGTCGCTCTTTGACACGACTGTCCACGACGTGCTCTCCGAGCAGGTGGCGCGTCTTCTACAGCTTCGAGGCCGGAGCTGGGAGCTGTTGAAGCCCATGGCGGAACGGCCTCATAGTATCAGGCATCGGCTCAGCGCGCAAAAGGTTGACGAACTCATCTTGCACATGTGGCAGAGCATGGTTGTTGAGGATGAAGAAGCCTTCGTCGGACCGTACACCAACTTTATCCAGCAATGTTGCCCATCCTCTCAAAGCGCACTGAAAAGCGACCAGAAGGATAAAGGTACATTTCTCCTTCTCAGCATCAACACGGAAGAGTGGTATACAGTCCACCACGCCTTGCGCGGCAGCCTCAGCTCAGAGGATCCCGGCCCAGACGAGATCCACAGACAACCAACGCCTTGGGAGTGGCAGCCGCTTGTCGACTCGTCTTGGGCAGCGGTAGACCATACATTCCGAACATATTCCGCCAAGGGTCCCTCTGAAGTTGTTAGCATGAGGGTGTATGTCGATGACCTCAAGGAATGGCTTAGGTTTGGTGGCTATTCCGACGCGTTTGGGAAGTCGATGATCTGTAGTCGGCTTGTCGAAGAGGATATACTCTCGGTGGCTACACGGGCACCCAAGGAGGAATATCGTTCAGTTTACTTTTATCACTGGCCGCGATATTTTCTAGATTTTGAGGGGGATACAGCCCCTGGCAAAATTTGCCAAGTCACTATTCTCTAGTTTGGAATGAGTTTATAGTAAGGCTTACATGTGTGGAGATATATTGAGATATGAATTGAGTTTTAGTTTTAAAACCCCCTCTTCCATCCTATTGAGATCAAGCCTCGTTTCGTGTTAGTGCCTATGAGTGATGACAAGGTTCGAGCGTCTCTGGAACGACTTTTACGAAAGGTCAAGGCGGGTCGGGTCCTTGAGCACCTCAGTTTTGACGTGGGTTGGATGTGTTAGTTGAGTGCTCGACGATTATTGGACCTGACCTCGGACGCAAATCATACAGAGACACCTTGAAGAGGGTTGATACGCGCGGCTATTCAGTCTCATTGCACTTGGACCACTGCAAGTCACGGACTCATCTTTGCGGGAATGCCAGGGACCAGCTTTGTGAAGGGTAAATCCGACGCCTCTCGCTGTGTTCTCCGTCAAGGGTGATATCGAAGCGGGTCGACGACGTGCACATGGCCTCGTTGGAAAAAACCCCTCTCATCATCCGCCTCGCCAGACAAAGTGGGCAGAAGGGATTGGACTCATAGGTGATGGAAGCAGACCCCATTCGGCATGGAACGTTGCCCAAGTTGTCGAGGGCGGAATTGCCTTGTCCGGTCGTTATATGGCTGCCTAAGATATCCCGTCATCGTCTCGCCATTTGATCTTCGGCAGTTTCACACGGCGGGCTGCAAGTGTGGTCCTCGCCAAGCCGGGACATTGCAGCCAGAGGCTGTAGAAGCGACGGATAATTAGCCCTGTTCGTCTTGCCAAGGCATATATTCGTAGATTGCGGCTTTTGTCAGCTCCAAGAGCCGCACTAGACATGCACCCGTTTCCCACTGCCGATACGACGTCACCGCTGTCATTCTCCGCCCACAACGCCATAACCCATATCACGGTTCGAGGAGTCGGGCCTTGGGGATAAGGAATCATCCTGCGTCTGTCGCCTCTCGTGACGAGTGCTCGGGGATACAAGTCCATATAACATACGAGAGTCGTCAGAGAGAATGACTCTTGTTTGGTAACGCTGATATGCCCGGAACTCAATTCCTCGGCGTCGCCTCCCCTGACTCCAGAGATGGTCGCCCTCTCCTGACTCGCTCAACGCTCGACCCCCGACATGGTTTCAACTTGGTCGTTTCTTGCGCTATTTTCCCAGCTCCAACGGCAGATCCCTCAACGTCCCCAATTTTGCTACCACGGACGCCTTCTACCGTCGACGAAATCCACCTCGTCAGAGAAGCCCCGAGATATCACCGGTGCCGATTTGCCGGCTTCGTCGCTCTCGCTCTCTCGGGGGATGTCCACGGAAGCGCGCTGAAGCCAAGCATGACAGAGAATTTGCCTCTGCGATGCTCTGAATGCACGGATTGCCATTGGGCGCGCTCGACGTCCCCGGCTCGTCAGGAGGGCAATGGCCCTTTAGGCTTTGATGTTCTCGTGGCCCATGGGGCTCCGCATGACGCTCCCGTCTCCTCCCCGGACTAGAGGTAAGCTTTGATGGCGGGAGTATATGAGCTTCTGGGTTGCTCGAGGTGGTTGACTTGAACGTGTCCTACATCCACCCACACATCATGGCTTCAGCAACCTTCCTCCGCGCCAGCGGCAAGGCCCTCAGCGTCCTCCAGCTCGCCCTCATCGTCGCGCCCGCCTTTGTCGTCTTTGGCTACAACCAGGCCGGCATCGGCGGCCTGCTGACCGAGGAGGACTGGGTCAAGACGTTCCCCGAGATCGACACGGTCAACACCTCAGGCGCCGAGAAGAGCAACAAGTCGACGCTGCAGGGCTTCGTCGTCGCCACTTTCGTCGTTGGCGCCCTCGTCGGCGCCCTGTCGTGCTCGTACACGGGCGACCGCTTCGGCCGCCGCAAGGTCATCTTCTACGCCGCCATCTGCTCCCTGGTGGGCGAGATCCTCGAGGCCTCGTCGTTTGGGCTCGCCCAGTTCATCGTGGGGAGAGTCATCATCGGCCTCGGCGTCGGCCAGCTGAGCTCCATCGTGCCCGTGTGGCTGAGCGAGACGTCCGACGCCCGGAACCGCGGCCGCCACGTTGTGCTGACGGGCCTCTTCATGTGTCTCGGCTACACGCTCGAGTCGTGGCTGGACCTGGCCTTTTTCGAGTTCCATCACGGGCCCGTGACCTGGCGACCGCCCATTGCCATTGCCGTGGCCTTTTCCGTCATCGTCATCGCCTTCATCTACGCCCTCCCCGAGAGCCCGCGATGGCTGGTGCTCAAGAACCGCTCCGACCAGGCCCGGTATGTCATCTCGGCCCTGAGGGGCCTGCCCGAGGACTCTTTGCAGGTCCAGGCCGAGCTCGCCGGCATCGAACACTCCCTCGAGGAGACCAGCAGCGGCGGAGCTACTCTCAGCGATATGCTCACCATGGGGGAAGAGAAGCTCCTCTATCGGTTCGGTCTCTGCATCCTCCTTCAGTTCTTCCAGCAGATGAGTGGTTCCAACCTCGTAAGTCCCTCTTTATCCTCTTCAGACAGCATGCTAACAAGACAGGTTTCGGTCTACGCCACCATCCTCTTCCAGAACAACCTCGGCATGAGCAGTGAAATGTCCCGCATCCTCTCGGGCGGCGCCCTCACCTGGAAGTTCCTCTCCTCCTTCGTGGCCTTCTTCACCATCGACCGTTTCGGCCGCCGAGCCGTCTTCATGCTGAGCGGCGTCGGCATGTCCGTGTGCATGATTGTTCTCGCCATTACCACGTCGTTTGGGAGCGATAACAAGGCCGCCATGATTGCTGCCGGGTGCTTCCTCTACCTCTACAACACCTTTGTGCCCATTGGCTTCCTCGGCGCCAACTTTTTGTACTGCGCCGAGGTGGCGCCTATTCGCCTGCGAATGGCCATGTCGTCCATTTCTACTGCCAACCATTGGCTTTGGTATGTGCTATACATGCAATGCTTATTCCAGTGATACTAATGTCCCTAGGAACTTCATCGTCGTCATGGTAACCCCCGTGGCCATCAACACCATCGGATGGCAGTACTACATTGTCTTTGGCGTCGTTGCCGCCCTCATCCCTGCTTCCGTCTACTTTCTCTTCCCCGAGACCATGGGCCGCAACTTGGAGGAGATTGAGCTGCTGTTCAAGGACTCGCCGTCCATGTGGTCCACGGTCAAGTTTGCCAAGAACAGGCCCATCGCCATGCCCCAGGAGTTCATTGCGGCCAAGGACAAGGCCGATCACCTGGAGGCGACTGACTAGACGCGTTTGGAATTGGTGTAGGGTTAAAAATGATATTCAGTTATGATAATGGGTATAATGAATATGTACATACGGGTGTAAGGAGTTGGCAGGTTATTCAAAAAGTATCGTCTCCCACGTCCGTTTCCTTGGGTCCATCTTGTGAAAGGGACCATCCGACGCTCACTCGGCGACACGCGGCTCCTTGACGCTCAATCATCATGACGTTCATATTTGGAGCTGGCTATAAGATCTCCCCGTCGGTATTGCTAAATGTCAATCCAAGTCGCCGTCTCTCGCGTGCGTTTTTGTAGATAGAGCATAAAATACCCATGGGGACCTGGGGTTTGGGCTACCTATAGGTATTTATAGAGTAAATTAAAAATTTGGAAATACCTATAGGGACCTATAGGGAAATATAAATATTTAGTATAAAAGAATAGGTAAGAATAGGGATTAAGAAATACCTATAGGTACCTATAAATAAAGAATAAAAAAATAAAAATAATATTTAATAATAATATTTAAATTATAAATTATAATTAAAAAAGAGATATATAAGGATTAAAATTAGATTATCTTTAGGAAGTTTTTTTCCTCTTTTAATATTATATTTTATACTATTTAAATATACCTATTTGCCCTTTTATATATATTTTTGCCTATTTTTATTTATTTTTCCTTTTTTATTAAAATAAAGAGGCTATAAGATATTATATTTAATTTTTATTTTAAGCTATTAAGCCCTAAAGGGTATATATAAAATAAATAATATAATATTACCTATTTAAATAAATAGGAATTTAAGGGAAATAATATAATTTTTAATAAAAAGGTAAATTAGAAAATAGGGAATAAAAAGGAATATTAATAAAAAGATAATAGTGCATTAGGCAGTTTAGGGCTATCCTATATTTTAAGTATATTAATATTATAGCTTATTATTATTACTTTTATTCTAGGTTTAAAGTAAAGTATATTTATTATTATAAGTATTCTTTAATTATTAATAAAGATTAATATAAATAATTAATATAATTAAAAATATAAATTAATAATATATTAAATATAATAAAAAGAATAAAAATTATATTAAAATATAATATAAAATTAAATAAAGAATTAATTATTAATAAAATATAAATTAAAAATATAAAGCTTATATAAGCTATTAAGGCTATAGCTAAAGAATTTTTTTATTTAATATATAATAATTATTATATTCTTAATAATATTTTAATAAATAAAATAATTCTAAATTAAAATAAAATATTAATAAATTATAAAATAATAAATTTAAGGAATTATATTTTAATTATTATTAATTATTATTAAAAGAGAAGAATATTTTAAATATTAATTATAAGAAGGAGTGAAAAATTAGTATTTTTATAAAGATTAATTACTTCTTTTTTAATATTTTTAAGGATAATAAAAAGAGTAAGATAATTTTTAAAGAGGAATTCTAATTAATTAAATAAATTAATTAAAAATTATTTAAAATAGGAAATATAATTTTAAAATAAAGAAAAAAAAGGAATAATATTAAATTAATTAAAAAATAAGAAAATATATAAATAATAATTTATATTAATTAATTATATTAATTTATAATTAAAATAGAAAAGGAATAAAAAATATAAAAGAAAGAGTAAGGAGATATTATTTTAATAGTAAATTAGCTTTTAGAATATAAAAATAGGAGGACCTTTAGAGCTAAGAATTATATATTTAGGATAGATATTATTAAGTAAAAGGTAAGGGGATAAGAGATTTAGGCTAGGTTAGCTATTATATTTAAATTAAGGGTAATAAGCTAAATTTAAATTAAGAAAATAAAAAATTAAAACTTTTATATTAAAATAATAATAATAATTAGGAATTAAACTTAATAATAATAAAAAGGATATTAATTTAAATAGAAAAGAATAATAATAAAGGTAAAGATTATATTAAGGGCTATAAAGAGGTTTTATTAAAAGGAGATAAAATGCCTTAAATTTATATTTAAATTATCTTTTTAGTAAAGGGCCTATTATAAATAATAAAATTAAAAAGGTTTTAATAATTAAGGAAATAGGAATAAAAAAATGCCTCTTTTAGCTCTTTAAAGACTTTTAATATAATAAATTAATAAATATCCTTTATAAGGTTAATAGAAAAAGCTTAATAAGATTAAAGAAAGTAATATTTTAATAAAAGGCAATCTTCTAGAGAGGAGACCTTAAGATTATTATATTTATAATAATAGATATAATAATATATACTCTAAATGCATTTAATTATAATTATAGTTAGCTAGATAGAGAGGAAATTATATATTATTAAAAGTAAAGGCGTAAATTTAGGGATCTTAGAAAGGCAAGCTTAAAATTAAAAAATAGATTTATTATTATAATAATTTAAAAAAGTAAGTATAATAGAAAATTAGAGAATTAAAATAAATAAATATTTAAGAAAGAATAATTAATAAAGCTAATAAAGAGGTTATATAAATCCTTAAGTCTAAAGAGAGAAGATTAAATAAAATAGTAAGAAGATTATTATAATTAATTATTATAATATATAAAAAAAGGAGGAGGTTATAAAAGTAGACTTAATGCTAATAGGAGTAATATACCTTTTTAGGGCTAAAAAACTAGTAAAAGAATTCTATTTCTTTATTTTAAGGTATTAAAATTAAATCTATTAAGATTTTAGCTAATATATAATAGGTTTAAAAAAAATTAATAAATATAATCTTTATGCATTAATATAAGGTAAATTCCTTAAAGCCTTCCCTAAGAGTATAAAGACTATTCTAATAAATATTAGAGGTATAGAATTAGCTTAAAGGATAGAAGAGGATTATAATAAGATATAGGGTTTTTATTATAAAGTAGAAAATATACTTTTAAAGCTTATTTTTTATATTAATAAATAGCTAATAAAGAGTTATAAATTAAATAATTTATAGATTAAATTCTTTTAGCTCTAAAAATCAAATTATATAGATCTTAAGATATTAAATAATAACCTTAAGGGCAGTTTATATAGTATATATACTATTAAAAAGATAATAGGAAGAATAATTAAAAATCTTAATATATTAGGAAAAAAGAGTAATAATATTAATTAGAAAGTTAATTTATTACTATTTAAATATAAAAATTAAGAGCTTAAGGGAAATATAATTTTATTAAAGGTATTATTTAATAGGTAATTTTAAATTTTAAGTTTAAATTAATATAATTATTATTAAATTTTAATAAATAGTAATATTATATAATATATTAAGAGGGGGCTAGTCTATATATATATATTATTATATATTTACTTAAAGAGAATTAAATTTAATATAGTACTTTATATTTCTAGTAAATTTAATAATAATCTTATAGATTTAGGAAGATATTAAAAGAAATATTACTATAAAGATTAATATAATATTACCTTAAGGATTATTATAAAAAGCTAAATAAATTAAAATAAAATAAAAAGAATTTTATTTAAATTCCTCTCTAAAATATCTAAATCTACTTTTTCTATATTATCTTCTTTTATTAGTAATATAATATTCTCCTTATTATTATTATTATTTAATTAATTAATTAAATCTTCTTTTACTAAAAGAAAGGGGTTTAATAATTTAGCTTTAATAATCTTTTTAATATTTAAAATCTTATAAATAATTAGATTTAGAATATAAATTATATATTAAATAAAATCTAGTTTATAAAGTAATTTTAATTAATTAAAAAGGTTAATAATATTATTAATATTTTAATTTAATTTAATTAGATTAAAATAGGTATTATTATTAGCTAAAATTAATTATAATTAATTTATAAAATTAAATTCTTTAAGTATATAAATAAATGCAATATTTAATATATTACCTCCCTAATTAATAAAGGTATTAATAAATTTAAGTATTATACTTTATAATTCTTAATAGGCATTAATAAAAAATACTATTATATTTAGGATTATAAAGTGCTTATTTAGGGTAGATTATAAATTAAATATAAAAGAGATCTTTATTTAAAGTGGAATATCTTTAAGGGTAGTATCTTAATAGTAATAGGCCTTATAATAAATCTAAATTATAAGGGTAAATGGGCTAAGGATATTAAATTAAGGGGCTAAGAAAGTAATAAAATCTAGGAATTTAGGGCTAAAAGTACTATTTATATTTAAATATATACTAATAAGTATTTTATTAAATAGTTAAATACTCTTAATTTATTAATTAATTATATTAATTTAAAATAAAAATAATTAAAATTAGTATAATTAATTATTATAAATTAAATTACTTATTTAATATAAAAGTCTATATAAAGGCAATAAAAGCAATAATATTAAATATAATAATAAAAGCCTCTAGCATTTTAGAGACTTTTAATATAATTAAAGGGCTTTTATTTTATAGCTTATTGCTAATAAATATAATAAAATTAATTTATACCTCCTATAAATTACCCTTAATTAGCCTAAATATATTAAGGCAGTTTAATTATAAAATGCCTATATATTTAAAGTATAATATAACTTCCCCTTAAAAATATAAGTAATTAATTTATTATACTTAATAATAAGATTAATTTTATTATTTAAATGTTTTTTAAATTAAATTATTAAGGACTATTATAAAGTAAAATCGCTAAAATGCTATTCTAAAAAGATAAAGTATACTAGTTTCCTATTCCTTTAGAGAGAGATTAGAATATTATTTATTAAAAATATAAAAAGGTATAAATAAAAGGAAGAGAATTATATTTTTTTTCTTTTTAAAGAATTTTTAAAATAAATAGTTTTAATTAATTAGCTCTTTTATAAATAGAATATTCCTTATTCTAAAATATAAGGTATATTTATCTTACTTATATTTAGTGCTTACTTATATAATTATTACTTATTTATCTCTTCCTTATTTAAATTAATATAATAGGGTAGTACTTCTAGCTCCTTTAGCTCCTCTCTCTTTCCTTAATACCCTAAATCCTTTATTTAAACTCCTAATTTTCTTATTCTAAATATAATTTAATACTACTTTTTATTAATTTATTTAAATATTATCCCTTCCTTAATTAATAATATTAATATTATATAATTTATTATTACTATTTAATAAGTTTATAATATCTTAAAATATACCTTTAAGTAATATAGCCCCTTATAAGCAGTTTAATATCCCTTAATTAAGTAAATTATTTCTAGCTTAATAATTTACTCTATATAATATTAGCTTATAAAAATAATAATTTTCTCTTTAAGGAAATTAAAAGCTAAGAAATACTGCAATTTGCAAATATTATATATAAAAATAACCCTATATGCAAATTCTAGGCATAATTAAGTAGAAAAAGGCAATTTAATATTAGCACTAGAGACCTAATAATATATATTATAAATATATATTTAAAATATTATTTATTACTTTTTAATTTAAATTCTCTATAAAATTTAATAATTTTAAAATATAATATAGCTATTTATCCCTTAAATTGCATTTTAATATATTATTTAAGAGCTTTTATAAAATATATGCTTAAATCTTTACTTTTAATTATTTGCTCTTAAAGCAATTTAAGAGATAGTAAAAAGCTTTCTTATTACTCTATTTAAAAGTAAATTATTATATAATTAATATAAAAATTAAAATACTAAATTATATAGATTTTAAATTTAAATCTTTATGCAATTTATATAAAAAGAGTAATAATTATATTATTTAATATTAGATTAATTTGCTTAATTTATAATAAAATAAGACCTTAAAATAATATAGATTATTAGATATTTATTTAATTTAATTAATATAATTAATTAATATAATTAAAAATCTCTATTTTATTTATTAATATATATTTTATGCATTATAATAGCTTATTTTTATTTACTCCCTATTTTAATATATTTTATTTAATTTATTCTTATATAAAAAATATTTTAAGAGTATAACCTCTTAAATATTTAAGAGGCTTTTAAATTTATTTTATAGTAATTCCTAATTAATATTAAGGCTATTTAAGTTATATATATTAGCTAAAATTTAATAGTAAGTAATAAATAAGGCTAGGTTATTTTTAGTATATTTTTAAATCCTAATAAGGCCTTATATACCTTTTTTATTTTATAGCCAATTTAGTTCTAAAAGTATATTCTAAATAGATTTATATAATTTAATTATATTATTAAAATTATAAATCTTATGCTATATTAAAATAGATATAGGCCACTATAAATTAATTTAGGACTAATTCTTTATAAGAGGATAGGGGAATATTACTTAAAACCTAATATAATAATTAAAATATATTAATATAAATAAAAGTAGTTTAAAGTATTAATTAAATTTATATGCATTTTATTAAAAAGTATTTTATTTTTTTATTAGCTATTATTAAATTAATCTTATTAAAAAGGGAATACTTTATTTTTAGGGCTATAGTTTTAATATTATATAATACCTATATAAAGATCTTAAAAGATATAAAGATATTAATTGCCTTAATAATAAGAAATCTATTAATACTAAATATAAATAAATATTATAATTAGTATAATTAATTAATTTAATTTATATATTTTATTTTAAATTAATTATTTTAAATTATATTTATTTTTTAAATATATTTAATATTATTAACCTTAATTTATTAACTTTTAAAATAGAATAATTTAATTATAATCTAAAGGATTTTTAAGATTATCCTAATTATATTAGTAATATTTTGCTATTTAATTATTAATATAATAATATCTATATAAGAAATAACTAACTTTCCTTTATTATAATCTCTTTTAGTTTCTTATTTATATTTATTAAAAGGAGGATAGCCTTTTAGATCTAAATAGGCTTATTATTAAGAAGCTAGTTTATAGCCTTAATATATTAAATAGTAATATTATTATCTTTCTCCTTTTAGTCCTCTTAATTAGGATTTCTATTATCCTTTATAATTAATTTAATAAACTCTTTAGGAAATAATTAGATCTTAATATAAAAGAAATCTAGGTATTTACCCTTATGCATATTAAATAAGATTAATATAATTAATTAGTATATTTAAAGGCTCCTCTTATTATTTCTTAATTATAGCCTGCTCCTTATCCTTATATATTTATGCCTATTAATTAGGGCTAATAGCTAAATAAATATTTTTTTTTATAAGGGCTATAATATAATACTTTTATTATTATTTTATTATTTTTTTTGCATTTTCCCTTAATTATTATACCTTTAAAAGATTATTTATTTATAATTAATTTTTTTTTATATTAAGATTTAATAAATATTTATTATTAGCTTTCCTCTTTATCCTAAAATTACTTATAAATTAGCTTAAATATATATAATTAATAAAATAATTACTAAAAGTAATAAGCTTAATAAGAATTATATACCTTTTTTATATAGGGCTATATTAAGGTAATAAGGGATATAAATAATATTAATATAATAATATAAATAGGAAAATAAATTTAATATTAAGAGACTTAATATTATTATTTTTATTAGGATTTAATCCTTAATTTATAAATCCCTTATTATTTATTTATTTTATTTTTTCTATTCTCTTTATATTTACTAGAAAATAGTCCCCTATTCTAATCTAAAAAGGGTAATAGCTTAATTAAATTAAATATAAATAATCTGCCTTATAGCTATATTTTATAAGAATTACCCCTTAAAATATTAAATATAATATAATATTATCTATTTATTCTTATATATAGGCTAAGTGCTATTATATATTGCTCTTCCGCGCCCTATATAAATACTCTAGCCTATATTTATTAATAACCCACCTTTCTCCCTATATAACCTTACCCTAATAACCTTCTATTATACCTTCTTATTAATATAACCTTTTTACTTTAAATTATATTAATCTATTAAACTAATCTTTTTCTTTTCTTTTTATTAATTATTTAATATAATAATATTATACCTTATTATAAAGAAAAAGAATAAATAGAAAGTAATATATATTTATATTTAATCTTATATATATAAAAATAAGTAATTATATAAGATTTTAATTATTATTAAGCCTAAAAAGAAAGTGCATTATTTTTGCTCTAAAAGTAAGCTTATTTTTATTTTTATTATTTATTTATATTATTATTAATAATATATTAATAATTATACTTTAAAAGATTTATTATTATTAAATAATTTTAAACCTTTTAATTCCTAAAGTATTTTTTATTTATTTTTATAAGAATATTATATAAAATATATTATTTAAGAATTTATAGCTTATAATTAATATATATAATATTATTTAAGAAATTATTAAATTTTTTATTATATTTATATTTAAAAGTAAATTTAAATCTTAATTATATTAATTATTTATATTAATTTAAATTTAAATATTTAATTTTTAATATTTTATATTAAATATATTATAATTATATTAAAAAATATATAAATATTAATAAAAATCCTAAATATTTATTAAACTCTTATTATTAAAAATCTTATTAATTTTTATATTATTAAATCTAAATAGCCTTTTATATTTATTTATTATATTAAAATACCTTAGCTCTAGCTTACCTTTTATAATATTTATAGTACTTACTCCCTTATTAATAATTAACCCCCTTTAAAATTTAAATAATTAAAAATTATTAAATCTAATACCTTTTAATCTCTTAAGTAATATCTAGATTATATTAAATAATTAAAAACTTAAGGTATATTTAATAATAACTCTTCTCTTTTTAATCCTTTCTAATAAATTAATAATAAAGATTACCTTAATAAATACTTTAAGAATATAAATATAAAAAGTAATTTTAATTTATTTAGATTATCTTTTTCCCCTAAATATTTTAATAATTATATTTAATAACTATTTAATTAATAAATTAATCTTAATATTTTATTAAATATTTTTATTTTTATTTTTTTAATTTCTCTCTTTAAGGCTAATATTTCTAATATTTTTAATATTTAAATAATAAATATATAATTAATTTATTTTAATATTTTTTTATATTAATTTAAATTATATTAATTATTATAATAATTATTATATTAAGGATTTTAAGGATTAATTTATAAAATATTAATTTATATAATTATTATAAGAATAATTAGATTTTTATTAAATTAGTTTTTAATCTATATTTAATATTACCTCTTTACCTATAAATATACTTTTATTTATTAAATATATAATCTTATATATAAAATATTATATTCTTTTCTTCCTTAATTATTATATCTTTTAAGCTATACCTATCCTATACCCCTACTTTTATCCTTTACTTATAGGGACTTAAGCCCTCTCTACCTATTTTCCCCCTTACCTATAAGTCCCCATATTAACTCACTTGGGTCCCTATAGGTCCCCATGAAATGTCCTCGGGGACCTAGAGGTCCCTGTAGGTGCCTAATTTTATGCTCTATTTGTAGACCTGGCTCGCTGGAGCCTTACATCCCCTTGGTCGGGAATCAAGCACACCACATCCGGAAAGAAGTTAGATCCCGCATCGTCGATCTGAAATGCCGATGAACTCTACGCGAATGCCATTCTCGGGGGTTCTTCGAAACGAAAATCGCAATGCTTAGTTTGGTGGTGCAATTGCGTCAAATGGAGTCCTGATTAGTGATTCATGCCCGAATGTTCCTCTTCTTCTTATTTAAGACGTCCATCCAGACCTGACGCTGGATCAGGGAAAGTCCCAGACATTCCCAAGGCAGATGTTGTGAATAGGCGGGCGGGTTTATCGCAAGTGGGAGTCTGGAGGCGGTTTGGGAGGATATGGCTGCGTGAACAGACCTGGTTTGTTCTATTGGTTTTGCAGTAGGCTGCTTTAACCGTCGCTCCTTGGAGGTAGGGCCAGGATTTCTTCCCGCATAAACTTCCGAAACGGTCCGACTGCCCATGCGGCCAATACGCGAAGCGATTTCACAAGGCAGTAGATTCCCAAAAGCGAGCTCGTGTCTCCAATCGCAAACAAGGAGCTGATGATGATCTTGCTCGTCGTGTCCGTCGCGAGGTGCAGCTTCCAGAGGCTCCCCGATGCAACGATCAACGGCATCGGCAAATTAACAGGACACAGGGGCCTCTCGGATATGTCTCCCGACTTGGACGTCTGGTTGCGTGACACGGTTCGCAGGTATCGCATCTGTTCCATCCAAGCAGCAATCCAGACTGAGAGCTGCACGCAGCCATCCGACGCTGTGCTTGCTTTCGTTTCGATACTCACTGCCGCCGGGTTGAATCGAACAGGTCCATAACATGTCTGATTGATGGTTTTGCGCTTGCTGGGCACGTGCGAGAGAAGTTTCCGAATGGCATCCTCCAGGCCATCATCCGACATGGCTTCCTTGTCAGGCGTAGAGTCGGATTGTGTCCTGCCGTCATCAGAGTGTGTGGCCAGGTTGATGGAGTAATCAACCAGCTTGCCGTCGAAGTGGTCGCCGCCAAGATCCTTGGGTATGAGACAGATTTCCGGACGAGCCGTTGTACTTTACGGTGAATATTAGCATCAGTGATCGGCAAGGGGGGGGGGGGGGATGCATGGCCGATAACAGGACATGCTGAAAAGGGAACGTACATATTGTGGTGCCTCACACCCCGAGTCGGGCGAAGGGCAAGAAACAGAATTCGGCTTGTTACCCCGTCGTTCCAGGCTGCCTCTGAGGCTCCTTCCCGTTGGCAATACCTCGACTCGTTGAGGATCAATCGAATCTCATCGAGCTCTCGAAGAGCCTCCTGTTGGTTGAGGACATGGGAGTGGTCGATCATCCATGGCCGCAAGATTTCATTGGAGCTCATTGCTTCCTGAATGTCGTCCTGTGGTAGCACGTATGAGAACCTAGCATACCAGTGGATCAGGGCGTATGGTTGAATCACGCCTTAACTTGACATGACCTACCTTGATGATGGCCGGTACGATATTCATATGATCTCGGATGTCGCGAAGTCCCTCGAGAATTGGTGGCAGCACGGCTTCATCGTTGTACTCAAAGGGCTTGGCAGCAAGGTGTAAGTCGGCTGTTGATTTCACGGGGCTCTTTTGGCAGCGCGAGGTTGTGCTCGTTGTTGTCGTCGTCTTGTTGGTGCTCGTACTCGATTCGGATCGCGTGGGTGACAGAGATGGCATGTCTGATAGCGATGCCTCTAAGCGTCGAGCTCTCCGCGGTTGTGGACTACCGGTTGCTGAAGTAAGAGTTGGCATTTCGTATGCTCGGTGGGGTGAATGTCGAGGGCTAGGGCAATGTGCGAGTATTTGTCGTGATGACCGCGGCGTCTCTTCCTCTTCCTCTTCCCCTTCCAACTCGTCTCCCTCCACCCTTTGGAACACGAGAGATTGCCCTCCAAACACATCGACTAGAGCCTGCCCTGCCGTCCCTGTCTCCATTGCATCGTTTGGAGGGCTCATTGTCTGTGACCTCGTCCGCAGGCGTTTTCTCGGCGACTCTGTAGTTGACATGGCAAAATATCGAAAGTCCGGCGAATGGTGGCCCAGTTCTGGGTTACAGGTCGTCGGTGGGAGGAGGCGATTAAGCCAGCTCTCGATAAATGGTAGCGGACTGTCTGACTCTGTCGGTACGTATGACATCGTTGTTGCGGCGTCCGCGATGTTGCATCGATTGTAGTTTTGGTGATAGGAGTAATATGGAGGAGTCTGTTTGTTGATCGCAGTCACTAGACGAAAGCCAAAGATGGTTGGTGCAGCAACGATAAATGTCACGTGACCGGATCATCAAGTTACCTATCTACTAGTCGCATAATCCAGACCACCCTAGCCTCGTAATCCTCTCATATGTCGTAAACATTGATGCAGGCGCACTTCTTTCCCAGTACTAATAAAAGGAACTTGTGAGATAAAAACCGACCAGCCTCCGGTCAGCTGAAGGTAGCTCGCCGATCTTACTGGCCACATGGAAGGAAAGAAGGAAAGGCACGGAATTGATCAAGAAATGAAATGGTAGCTCTTCAACACCTACCCTCAAAACGCGACCCTGGGGTTGATGGAACAGAAAGGCTTGAGTACCAGGTTGAGCTTGTGTGGCAGCGGAGTTTATATCTGGCTTAGAGCGCCGTCAGTTTTATTACCACCCTTCGTCCAGACCACCTCAGGGCCTTTTAATATTCTACCTTACCCTACCTCTTCTCCCTGCTGGGCTCCTTCACCACCGTGCTGCTTATTACGTCGCCCTCGTCGCAGGAGCGACACTTTCAGTCGCTTCCGCTTTTTGGCGCTCCCCGAATGTCGCTGCGATTATTACTCTGACGACCCATTCTAGCCTCTCTACCAAGGGGAAGACGGTTGCTCCCCTTTTCCCCGATGGTCGACTTCCGGAAAGTTGCTGCTATGAGCGGCTGGTCACACGCACAGTGTGAAAACATCCAGGTCGCTGGCCGAGAGGGTGGTTTAAAGCTTGCCAAGGGGAGAAGCAGTCGATGGCGTATTTTATCCACAAGGACATGTTCTTGCGTCATGAACTGCAGGGATACTTCCTTTTTTCCAGACTGATGTATCTCACAACGTCTGTCTTCCAGGTCCTCGAGACGAGATACTCGCATCCACGACCTAGTATTTTCACTATGTCGTTGATCGGGCCTTACAACATCTACGCGGCCAGCCCGATTCAATCGACGACGAGCAGGACGCAAGAGAGAAGTATATATATTTCAACATCATGAAGGCCTTGATCCCTCGTCACGTTTTGCCAGGCCATGACATGGGACCGCTCAAGCTCACATGTGACGATTTCAAACCTACAAATATGATCGTCAACCACGAACAGCATCTCAAAGTCGTCGCGGTGATTGACTGGGAGTGGCCCTATACCGCGCCAACCTAGCTGGTCGATTCCACACCCACGTGGCTTGTGATCGAGACTCCAAACGCCTGGGCCTGCGTTGGTTGGAGGCTGAGATGAAGGAACGATACAAGCTAGCGCTGAATGGGGGCTTGAAGGATTCCGATACCATTCTCTCCAACAACACAGAAATGCTTTCTCTTCATGACTCGTGATACTAGTGGCAGTCTTGGACTTGTTTTAATGGGTAATCTCTGGTCGGCGAATAGGAGTGTCACAAACTTATTCCGGGCAGGTGGTCAGGGTGTGTGATTAAGAACGGGATTTTGGGCTTTCTTCTGTGATGATGTGGCTCCCTTTGATACTGAGTGGGATCCGATGTTTTCTGACGCTTTCTTTTGCGACGATATCCCTTCCCCCGAAACCGAGTGCAATCCGGTCATCACGTCGACATTATGGGAGACTACTATTGTTACCAAGTACACCACCTCGATACTCATTAAGTCGAATGACGAGTTTCAGCCCATGACTTTGGCAATTCAAGAATTGACCGACGCCATTAAGGAATATATAAAGGAAGCCTGGTACGAGAACGTTAATGCGGTTATTGGAATGCTAGCCTTAGCTTCTCGGTCTGCCTCGGCATCCGTTGGGGTATACGCAAAGGCGTCCTTTTTTACGACTATAATAAGGCCGGGAAACTCGCACTGCCCTTCACCGCGGACTGGATTCGGGGTATTCACACCCCCCCCCCCCCCCCCCCCCCCCCCCCCCCCCCCCCCCCCCCCCNNGGGGTTTTCCCCCCCCCCCCCCCCCCCCCCGGGCACGCCAGGACTGATGTCCGCCTCAGCCAGAAATGTACTAGAGAAGTGAGTTGCCGAGATCAGCTAGAACATCGCCCGGCTGGAACCGTCAGGTTCCAAGCCAAGTTTCCGAATGACGACCTGGCATCCTGGGACCGGACACACGTGGGAGGCACCATGCACGAACTGTTTCTCGCGAATGTCATCATCCACGATTGCCCGCGGGAGGTCCATGCTATTGTGGCCAAAACGCGCTGGAAAGCCGGAAAGACCTACACTGCCACGATGAAGCCACCGAAAAAGCTGACGCTGCCGTCGACAACGGGCACTCCGAACGCGCCCATCATTGTTGACGACGCCGCACGACCAAACACGGTGAGGACATCGCCAAGCTCAAGACACAAAACGCAGACGACATTGCGGCACTCAAGAAAGAACACTCCCGCGACGTCGACGCCGTGAAGAAACACTGTGCTGGCATGAGAACGCAACTCACCAACATGGCGGAGGAGCTGAAGGAAAAAGCAGACAAAAGTCGGGTACGACGAGGATTCGAGGAGGTCAAGGCGTATGTTGATGCTGGAACTTGCAAGGACTGAGCGATCCAGACGGAGTCACGGATGCGTTGGCAACACGTCGGTGGGTTTCCGACGTGCTTCTGATGTCGCAAAACCCCAAAGTACCAAGCAGTCGGGCCAGTGTACAGAGCAGCCAGGATGCCCGCAAAGGCGTCGTGGACATCTCCTTGATAGGTCAGGGAGCGGCCATTGTACGCACTGAGGTGCGCGTTTGTACACGTCAAACGGCGTCCTGGGATCCCTGCGAGACATGAGATGAGGCATCCTCGCCTGGAAGCCCCCTCCCCAGGGCACGTCGATGTGGGCCTAAGGGTTCTCGTTCAGCAAGTTGTCTTCGTAGACGTGACCTTCTTGGCACTTGAAGATGACCTGGCCTGGAGTCAAGTACAGGTTGCGCCTGGATAGCACGCCTTCTTGATAGGTGGAGGCCCAGACGGATTTCAGCCCCGTTTCCGAGTAGTCCAGGATCACAGTGAAGACCTGCATTCCGTCAAAGACGGCTTGCGTTATTGCGTATTTTCGAGGGCCGGTGACGCCTGGAATAGGGTCATCGACAGTGTTGATGCCAACAACGGCCATGACAAAGCTCGCTTCAGAGTAAATGTCCACCATGGAAGTAATCTGCCGCTTCTTATTCTTGGCATCGTCCTGCACAATGCAAAGCCGGTCCGCCCACAGGTGTCTCTCGCCGAGGCGCTCGCAGGCCTGCATGGCGTCAACCGTGGCGGGCAGCCTCGACGGATCAAGTGCGCTCTTGGTCTCGAGCTCGTCGACACTGGCCATGGTCGCTGGGACCTTTAACGGATCAAGATTCGGACCCCAGACATGCCTGAGAGTGACGAAACTCCAGTTCTACCTTGGCTGCACCAGCTGCCGGTCGGAGAGGTCGATGAGGCGGAAACCGGGCGGAAAAGTCGGGAGCGCAGTCCTCGTGCTCTTGACATTGGTTGATCCAACTCTTGATGCGGTTCCATTGTATTCGGGGAGCCACCTTGCCAAGTGTCGTATCCAGCATCGGCCGCGGTACCTCTGCATTTTCCGTCTCTCTAAGATGGACATGGAGCGCCCATGACTCGAACAAGAGGCTCCGTCCTCGTTGTAGACCTTTAGTCCAATCTTGGAAGCGTCAGGCTGCTGGTACTTCGCCTTGCAGAGATCGACGTCGAAAGTCAGCATTGGAACCTGCGACGCCTTGAGGCGGCAGAGGGATACGTTAGCGCCGACGGCGGCTTCAATCAGGCCACAAAAGCCGCAGCCCGACTGGCGACGCGACTGGATGTCGGACAAGGATCTAAGCTCGACGGTGCACTAGGAGACGTCGCTTTCAGGGTAGAAGAAGAGGTGAAGTAGTCTGAGGTGGCGACAGAAGGGGCAGAGAGTGTGTTCTTTGACGTAGCGTGCACGTACAGCTTGAGCAGGCGTCGTGGAAAAGATGCTGGGGATCGTTGGCTGACGGAGGATTATGGCCTTCGCTGGCAGTGTACTCGAGACGATGGCAGTGCTCGCAGCTGGAGTTGGGAGCTGGATCCATGTTTTAATCTGAATGGATAAGTTTTAAACTATTAATGGGAGAGAAGTTAATAATTAGTAGTAATAATAAGGGGCTTTGCGTGTGGCCTCGGCCTCGCAATCTTATCGGCAGTAGACGTCTTTCCCACGGCTGGCACTCCATGAAGAAGGATGGTGCATCCTCTTCCTGCAGTTTCCGCACTTGTAAGCAGTTGCGTATCATCAAAACCAGGCTATCGTGGCACGCACCCTTTCCATGGACAAGATCCATCTGAAGTTTGGCCTTTGGGCCATTCCCCGCCAATTTCAGATCCCGCGAGCCCTCGGTGTAGGTTTCAACCATGGCTTGAACCATCTCCTTGTGGCCATCGGGCAATACGAGACTCTTCCAGTCGTCTCCTTGCTCGAGCTCTTTCAGCTGGTCGAGGTACAATTGAACTAGATGGTTGCGTCAGCCTCGCCAGCTTCTCAAATCTGCTACTGGTGAGCAGCTGAGACTGGACTCACCCCATTTCGATTCCGAAGCACAAATCAAGAAACCACGCCCGGGAGGAGCTTGATGAGGTCGTTTTCATCCATGTACTCCTTGAACCACTCAAGCCTCCCGGCCTGGTGTAGCTTGCCCGCCTCATACACTTCAAGCAGCTCTGTGATGTTGCTTTCAATCTTGCCTACCTGCAATGACAGGGCCGAGTCGTACAGGTCACTAATGCAGCTGTATTTGTGGCACCAGAGTCCACTGCAACCGGTACTGTGCTCATAGAGTTCATGCACCAACCCGTCGGCGCGTCAGTCTGTCAGTACCTTCGAAGGCCAGAACCTGTTGAGAGCCGTAAATTTGGGAACGGCGTTTTCGGGGTCAGGGAAAGCATCCCGGTACTCCTGAAAAGAGAGCCTGAAGTCTACCATGATGGCGCCGTTGATCTGGTCACCATGGACATCAGCTATTCTGCGATATACTGCTGGTCAGGCATGTCCTTACCACTTCCCGAATCTTCCCGACCGTGAGTCCCTCGTACGATAGATGAGAGACTGCTGTGGCGTCAATGAACTTCCTACCTTTCTCCAGCAGAAGGTCTGCCTCAGGTTCGTCGCTTCCGTTGAGCGGCCAACTGGGCCGCACCTTCAGGTACTGCACGGGGTACGCCTCGAGATCCCTGATATCTACAAGCCCGTCGTGCGGCTTAAATGTGAAGACCTCTCGGACAGCGCCATACTTGACCCCTTTGAAGTCGACGTGGAAGCAAAGAACATTGAGGGGCGCGAAGCGGTTCTTGCTGCGGTGCAACGACGGAATAGGAACGCAGTCCGATGGTGTTGCCCCTTGCGTCGACTCATTCTTGACGTCAGGAAGTCGCAGGTCGTTGAACCCGTCCTCATGCTTCCGTCTCGGAGCCAAGGTCTTCCGCAACGGCAGTCCGCCATTAGCACCCAGGACGCGACAGACCTGAGGAGTATAGCGCGGCTTGGATATATGAGACTCATCTCCGCTCTGTTTCACCTCAGCACCACTCTCTAAGAAGGGACAGTAGATGTTGTCCCCTGTGTGGAATGGCATCCACAGGTTCTCGAATGCAATCTTGTCGTCTAGACCTTGTCTCAGACGATCGAACAGCTTGAGCTGCTTGGCGAGGTATTTATCGACGAACTCGAACAGGAAGCGGAAGTGATACAAGGCCTCGTCCTTGTGAAACATTTCAAGTTCCTCCTCTTTGCCTTCTGGCGTCGTCGGGAACGGCAGGATGTTGATCCTCGTAGTTTATATCAAGATAATATATATATAGAGTTAGCTTATGCTTAGACCTCTTAGACTAGTGAAGAAACGTGGAAAATAAACAGCGGATAACATAGAACGTGAATAGGGAAGTTGAGAAAATGTAGTAATATTGCCCAAGTAACAATCAGTCTTCGGGCTGCAGTATGTTACTAGCAAAGCTTTTAACATAGCAACAACTCCCCAACCAAAGGAGACATCTAATACCAATCTAATCTCCTCATTCAATCCTGAGAGAAACCCGTCCACACCCCACTGATCCATCTCCTAACAGAACAGCCTTTCATTCTGATCCTCCGATATAAAACCAGACACTCCAAACTTATCCGGCTTCGTCCCTGCCTCGTCCAAGAAAGTCAATGGTGCCAGGGCTCCTACCTGTGGGTTGTTCATATTCCCCAACGGCCGAAAGCCCTTGCTTTTTCTCGTGTCGTACTTGAGCGTCACACCGGTGGGAAGATTGGGACTGCTGTACAGAGTGCAAGACCTCTTGCCGCCATCAACGGGCATAAAAGTGTGCTTCCACACCCAGTTCGTGCAACGGTCCTTCAGTTTGAGGCATTCCGCGACGCAGTCGCAAGCGCTCCTAAAGCCATCCTTGAAGTAGAAGTGAAGCTCTGTGACGACGCCTGTCATGTCGATGCCTTGGTAGTAACGAACGCAGCCACCATTATCATTGGGCGCCTGCAGGTTCGGGAAGCGGCCCTTGGTGATTATTCCCTTGCAGATCGCCCAATCGGAGTAGCGGTCAAAGTCTGGGAAGATGTTGGGGTCTGGGTTGTGTTTCTGGTCGTTCTTGGGATTGGCGGGACTGGCGACAACAGAGGAGGCCAGGAGGAGAACTAGGGCTGTCGGTTTGAAGTGCATCTTGGATGTTGGTAGTGAGTAAGGTAGAGAGAGAGTAGTAAACGGCGGTTATAAAAACGATGGATGTAGGTAAGAGCGAAGGTATCGCCTGGCATGTTGAATCCTTTGCGAGGGAGTGTCAACGGTATTTCAATGCAGGCGTCCGCCATGAAAAATCATAAGGTGCTACCCTCTTGCAGCTTGGAGTCGTTCATAGTGATGCAATAATTACACGCTGGCGCGGAGGGTTTTCGATCCTGACCTAAAGATGCCAAAAATAATTCTAGACGGCGACAAGACAACCGGAACTCGGCAGCTGGAAACCTACCCTGGACCATTAAGGTGACGGGGAAGACAGTCAGAATGATGCCACGCTATGCTTTTAGACTCTTCCGTACGTATGCGTTCGCTCAGCTGCGGCAGTTAAATTAAGCTTTTGCAGTGACGGCTAACGAAGCATCTTTTACGAGAAATTCATTCTAAAAATAGGTCGTTAAAAAGGAGGTAGGTTCTTTAGGGAACCTCACGGCCCTTAGGTATGCTTCCCCGCCTTCATCTCGGAGTCTATATTATCCCGTCGCAGCATCACTATTCTGGCCGGCTTAATATCACTGAACTTTAATCCACTCCCACGTAAACTAGGTTATAGTAGAAGTCCCGATGATCTCCTCGATACAAATCGTACCATTTCACTTTCAGCCCCTGGGTGGTTCAGGTGACTCGGGCTTCCAGGCGTGAACATCACTCAACCATAAGCCGCTTGTAAACCTGGCGAACTTAACGTCGTTGGTCGACGACAGGGTGTTCTAAATGGGCGTAATGTCACGTGTTTTGAGTCTCTGAAGCAGCCTCTCCTTACATACTCCATTGTAGGCTCCAGGCTTACGATCCGTCGATCTCGCCAGGCAGCATACTCTTGCTCTGCTAATCGTTATTTACATGCTCCAAAGTGATTCGTCGGGAGCAAGCCGTATGCTTCCACCGCATGTGAGATACGTTCTGCGACTACCGATTCCGATACTTCCATCGTGATGTCAGGCATCGTCACAGGGGCTCTCTGAGGCCTAGGGCCTTCGTCTTTGATGTCGGTCGGCAAGGGAGGGAAGAACTTGGACAGCAACTCTTCAGCTTGTTCTCTGTGGCTGGTTGTGGTTGTTCCGTCCGCCCTGATTAGCTGCGGAACGTTTGCCGAATGCCGTGTCATCGCCGGACTTCAGGTACTTAGCTGCCTCCCAGATGTTATCATTATCGGCCAGAAACTCGTTCCAATGCTTCTTCTTTTGTTGCCTGATGGCGGCATGATACTGCTTCGATGCCCCCTTTGCTGTCTCTTCTAGTTCCATCCTCGCCCATCCTGCCCGTCTCGCGGACCGAGCGCGGTTCCTCCAGTACGCGTATATCCGACGAAGCTGCGTCAGATCTGCCGTCCACCACCGTTTAGCGTACGGTGAAGGCTTGGCTCTTGGTATCAGGGAATGCACGCCTCCATAACGACCGAAATCAATTTGTCAGTCTGCTCCTGTACCGTGCCTTCCGACGGCATCGTCCCTAGCGCTCTTGCAATTCTTGCGGTGATTTCTTTCCAAGGCGCATTCTTTAAGGAGAAGTCGATTCTGCTATTTTGGCGGGGAACCGAAATATCGAAGACCGTGTTAATAGCCTGATGATCTGAGCCGTGTTCTGTCCTATGTATTTCGCATTTGACGGTCGAGGCCGTCAGCTCCCCCGAAGCCAGGACCAAGTCGACCGTTGCAAAGCCTCCACTACTCTACGTCTTTGTTCCTCTGGGGAGCAAGCTGGTGAGACTAAACTCGTTTATGACATCAATGATCTGATCTGCTTCGCCTTGTCTTACTAAAGAAACATCATCTTCTCCCCACAACTGGTCGTGCTGGTTGGGGTCTCCGACAACCATCACATCCACAAGCCTGCCAGCCTCTCCTCTTGTGTCCAAGATGACCTGGCGTAAGCTGAATTGAGGTTATATTGAAAGGCACACTAAGCTATTCGACAAGAACCAATCCCCTGGCAGATCAACGCAAGCCAGCAATAAGTTAGACGCTGGTTTGCGGAAGGAAGTCCCAATGGGACCTCACCCCTTGACCTCTGTTGCCTCCGTTGATATTTGTCTCGCAAGTCTTGGAGATAGATCCAACTCCCCGAGATATGCGCTTCTTCAAAAAGCCAGGCAACAAGGCCCAAGATGCGGTCACGGTTCCGGAGCAGGCCCGTTGCATGGAACCACGAAGTGAGCGGCTGCTGAGCAATATCGCCGCCGAGTTTGTCGAGGTGAGGGCGGGGCAGGAGCTTTGTCGTCGGGCGACTGGAGGGCTCGTCGAGGTCGTCGATTAGGAACAGGTCGTCGAGCCGAGCGATGCGGTCGCCAACGACGGGAGCACCGAAAAGGCTGTCGAATTTACTGTGCCGGCCCCGAAGTTTATAAGCGTCCGGGATCAGTTCATGCCCAAGGACGAGGCCCCAGAGTACGGCCACTTTATATCCAACATTCCGTGACCGGCCCGCTAACTGGCCTCTAGCGTGACCAAGTACTACAAAGAGTCGGAAGAAATGATGGAAAGGTTCAAACAGACCCTCAAGAGATTCAACGAGACTATCCGGTCGCGAAAAATATTCAAGAACCTGGTCCTGGAAGACCGAGACCCAGCGAGCTACGATCTGGCCTACGTGCTCAAACTAGCAGAATTGATCCAAGATCATAAGGAGGGTGTGGAAAACACCAAGACTCTCAAGAATTTTGTGAGCAAGTGTTTCTGTGGCGCCCACAAGCACAAGAACACAATCACGTCTTTGCTCGGCATGATCCCATCTGATATGTACGGCGCAGTCATCTCTGGTGGCTTTTCACTCATTTTGGCAGTAAGAAATCTTGTTCGATGTCCAATGGAGATACATCCTAACAGACCTTCCGGTATCAGGCCGTTGAGCATCACGAAGACCAGCGAGTGAAAGTCCGGGCCGCCCTGATCACCTTTCCCCGGAAACTGGATGAAGTGAGGGAATTGTTGGAGGTCTGCGTTATGTCACCAAAGCTTCACCATTGTGCTGACCAGCTTTTCCTATCCATCTTTGTTGTGCTGGGGCGGATTATCGACAAAATCTCGAGAAGTTTTATTGGCAAGTCTCTCTCCGCTCACATAGTTATGAACAATAATGAATTCTAACTCAATGCAGAGCGGTTCAAGAGCCATAGATCCTAAATTGAAGTCAATGAAGCAATCGAGGACATGCAGAATAGAGTTGACATATTCCAAGACGAAGCCAAGCTATGCGCCCATTCCCGAATAGGCAGGATAGAAGAAGGGGTTAATAGCCTCAGAAGGGATATGAGCAAACTCATGAAGAAGGCAGACGGCAAGTTCCGATTCTATTGACTGAGAATCTCACGGCTTGAAGCCGGAGGCTGACAAGAAGAGTGTGTAGAAGAAAATAGCTCTAAGGCGACGATACTAAATGAGCTGGTATCATCTGTCTACAAGACGTTTTACCAGTTATGCACCAGCAACTCGGCCTTGGAGCCTACAGATGGAACATGTAAAGACATGGCCGATACTCAGGCACATCGGAAAAGACTGACAGTTTGAGTAGTAATCCGACCACCACTGGAAGCGCCGTCCTTTATGGCCCCAGCGACTCCCGCTCCCGACAAGCGCCTAGAGAATGTCGCATCGTCGCTTGACATGCACAAGGAGCTCGTCGACAACTGGCTCGCACACCTGGGCGAGTTCGATCCCATGCCAGAGAAGCAGATGGCCGAGTGCCTCGTGGACTTTGCCGGCCTAAGTCTCCAAGAGCGAGACAGGGCGCAATGGATCTTGGTCTCGGGTGAGGTCAGGTCCTGGCTCGAGCTCTCCCAGTCGCAAATCCTCAACATCCAGGCTGACACGGCCCCTGATATGCTGGTCAACGCACTGAGCTTCAGCGCAGCAACACTGGCCTTTATCCTTGAAAAGGCGACAAACTTTGCTGTGCTGTCGTTCTTCTGCGGCGTCCGGAGCAAAGATTCGCGGGAGAATGCCGACTCGGACCCAAAGGCGATTCGCATGAGCTTCAATGGGCAAGGTGTTGGTCACAGACACGATGCCGCTCTGCCCGGTTCAAGACTTGGCAGACGTGGCGCTCGATGTCCCGGACGATGTGAATGGTTGCAGCAATGATGTTAACTTGGCGGTTCTTAAAGAGGAGAGCATTCCTGTAATTGGACAGTTTAGAGAGCGACAGGAGCAAGGATTCTCAAGCTCCGAGGAGTGGTCAAGTGACTCGGAGAGCGACTCAGATAGCGATTAAACCTCGCGTTGTCGGCGATAGGAACACTATAGTATTGCGATAGCAGTCTGAAACCCAAACAACTCAAGTACAATGCTAGTTAAATAGCTAGAAAAGAAAGGGGGAACAAGTTAAAGGCTTCCTCTATGAGTTCGCACCGCTTCCAGTCACAGAACTAGTCAATAACGGTCCACAGCCCTCCCAACGGCCGGGATTTTGTAGAAGACGGTAGTTTGTCACACTGAGAGAGTAGAAAGGTCACACGATGAGTTCCCCCGACACGGATGCGTATGGCCATAGCTCCTCCTAAATTCCCTTGGCCTTAAATTCCTCGATGATCTTCTGTGCGGCAGCAATAGCAAAACATCCAGCCGTAATGGTCGGGTTGCAAGCATTCTTGGTAGAAATCACACCACATCCACCGAGGATCAGGTCATCCTGTCCCCAGACCTGACCGTATTCATTGACAACGCTGTCATTTATCGACTTTCCGGAGCGGTGGGTGCCGCAAATGTGCAGAGCAGAGCCCGGGGCGAGATACTTGGGCTCGGCGCCAGGGAGGAAGCTTCCGAGCTTTCTGGCGACCTTGATCATGCTGACGGTGGCGCGGATTAGCATCTGGGACACGTAAAGCTGCGCTTTGCTTACTCGGTGATCATGTCCTTGGTACGCTCCTTGTCATCGTCCGTCATGCGGAATTTGAAAGTAGGCTCTTCAAGTCAGATGAGTCCACGAGAGACACCGAGCATACTCACCTGGGGCATGCCAAACTGGTCCTTGTAGTCCCGGCTAAAGACTACTCGGCTCTCCTCGAGTGGTGTAGAGTAAGTGAACCAGCGGAGGTCGACAATGAGGCGCTGGTCGATCGTAGGGGGCACCTCTCCGTAGCCGAAGGCGTCACAGTGGATTTGAGTGTGCCACCTGTACTTCTCGCTGAGGAGGAAATAGCACTGAGGCTCGGGATCCTTGAACGGAATTGGAAGGGGGTCCTTGCGATGCTTCTTCTTGTGCTTCTGGACACGGTCGCTCCAAGCGGGATTCTCCTCGATACGCTGGACGAGCTTCTTGTCGAGAACAACCTGGCAGAAGGCCATGGGCTGCTCAGTCATGTAACATCCCTAGTCGTAGAGCCTTGTCAATTGCCATGAATATCTTGAATTCAATAGTCGTTGACTCACCAGGGCCGGAAGAACGTCGCCGCATCCCGACTTGGCCAGAA
Organism: Thelonectria rubi; assembly: GCA_013420875.1. Taxonomy (NCBI): domain Eukaryota; kingdom Fungi; phylum Ascomycota; class Sordariomycetes; order Hypocreales; family Nectriaceae; genus Thelonectria; species Thelonectria rubi. Next base: position 10,900 of record WMHX01000179.1, on the reverse strand, counting down.
TGCCTGCAGTGAGCACAGCACCCGCACAGATGATGTACTTGTTCGCCTCAATCACGTAGCTCTTATCCGTCTCTAAGTTCTTGGCAACAACTCCAACGACGGGATAGGCAGCGTTATCCTGCGCGAACATGATCTTGTCACATTGAGTGTTGGCCCTCATATCGAAAGCATCCTCTTCATACTTGGGGTCAGCAAGTTTCCTGAGAATGGTGGCGGTACAAGACCACTGGACGTAGTCCTTGTTGTCTTCGCTGCGCTTGCAAGCCAATGGCATACTGAGCATCTCGCGGCCCTTGAAGTCGGGGTCATTTGGCAAGAACGTCCTTGATAAGCTGCTGGCGAATCGACTTGTCGAAGGTTGTCGAGTTGGTGTTCAGAAGGCGTTCCGCCTCCCCGTACAATTCTTTACACTTCTTGTGATCGAAGAGGTCGGATCGTTCGATGTCTTCATGCTGACGGGGAGTGCAACAAGTCCAGTGTGAGCCCATTCCGCCAACGACTCGGGTGGCCGCAGCACCTGGGAGGTTGCCCTCCGCCTGTTGAAGCGGGTTCTGGCCGTTCAGGATGGACGCTGTCTGTCCTTCCCTAGTGTTCCCGTTAGCTGCGGTCACAATGAAGATGGAAAAAAACTTGCTCCGGTGCCCACGAAGACAGTTCAAGCACAAGATCCGACCGGCTGGTCGGAACAGACAAAGGATGAAGTTCTCCCTGGATCAAGGTAAGAGGGTGCTTTCTAAGTGACAATTTGGGTATTTCTGACGGACCTTGACAGTGCTATTTTTGAATCAGTAATCAGGTCTACACTCATTATCATAGAGCAACTTACTTGGTGAACAGACTGATGTCCTTCTGGACCGCAACGCTGTTCTTCTTGTGGTCACCGACGAGTCGGGTTTCCTTAAGGTGACGATCAGATGGGATCTACTGACGGATTGGCCTCTTGGGCCACTCACTGCTGTCCGATGTCGATCATCGTGACCTTTCTTTCGCCCTTTTCAATGAGGTAGCGTGCGAAGATAGCTCCTATGGGACCGGATCCAACAATGAGAATGTCGACCTTCTCAGGTTTATTGCTGTTGGCCGGAGAAGCGCCATTGGCTGAAATAGGGAGGCTCATGGTGGCGAGTTTCGACGGTGGTTGGGTACTGCTAAGCAAGGTTGAAGTGGTATAGAACAGAGATGGTGCTGCTCGACTAGAAAGAGCAGATTGCTCTGTTTAAGTAGTTGAAGCTCGGGCAGTTTGTATTCGCATCTATCCACTCATCTCTGAGCCCCTACAAGAAGCATATGACAACATAGCATACTTATCTGTAGAATGATGGCCGGTTGTGGCTGGCTGAACTCGGTGTCGCCGTCAGAGAGGCACGCATAGGCCATTATCAAGTGAAACGGTGTGGAGATGCTTCCTTTGGAAGATGTCGAGTAGAAAGTGTAGAGCACTACGCGCGCTTCGGTGTGTGGCTTGCGCCTGAGACATAATTACGGACCCCTTCCCCAACAAGTACAGATTTGCAGCTGGAGCAGAGCTGAAGCGATGCAGAGGAGGCGCCGTTTCTTCAGCTGAAGAGCTATAGATATGAAAATCTTTACTCAGAAGCAAGTTCCGGCCGCCTAGTTGTCATCGGTGTTGATAATGGCATGGTTGGAGTATTGAAGGTGTTGACTTGCCATCAAGATGCTTCGTAATCGCACAAGTCAAACTGAGGAGTGAGTGAAGAGGTTAGACGACACGACACATCAATAATCTTACAATATACAGACGATACTTGGGAGTCTAAAGAGATGGTCAAATTGCCGTTGGATGCTCCCCCTTTCACCGACCCTTGTCACCACCTATGGTCCCGATGACCCGATCCCCAGCCCCAGAGTATCTTTCCACCTACTCCCGCGCCCCAGACCCCCGGATCCTACAGTCCTAGACTCGTATCCGACGCAGATCGAGGAATTTAGACCGCCCTTAGTCCTTCTCAGCGAACCAGGCCACAGCCCCCAACATCTTGCTGTCTCGGTCCGCATAGGCCCGAAGCCACTGACACTGGGGCCATTACTACTCCGACACGTGTTCGAGGTATGATGTAAATAAACAAACACGGAGGTACTAGAATAGCTTCGCCAGCACGTTGATCTGGTTTGCTCGCTCGCTGTCAAGTTGAACTCGGTGGGAGCCCCTCAAGGTAAATTGCACTCTGTGGACATGATGCTCGCGCCACGATGGTGACTGACAGTATCTTTGCGGAAATTTGAACCAGATCAATGTCTAGAACGAGGGCGCTCTTGTGCTTGGCGTATGCCTTTATTGAGATCTGGATGTATCTGAACATGCCTGGGCTCCATGATCGTATGGTGTGCGTGATCCATTTTGCTCTCTCTAGTGAGCGTCTGACGGCCCCAGTGATCTTCTAGGATAAAGTCCCATTAGCAGCTCGTTGGGGGGTTTCTAGTTGGTTAACTGAGTGAGTTGTTCAATTGAACCTGTACAAAGGCAGACTTGCATTAGAAGCCGCACTGTTTCGTCAATCAGAGTGTCCTTGCGAAATGCATGCCCCTCCATCTCTGGGCAGGTTGTACGATAGGTAGGGACTATGACTTGTATGACCTAGGGGGGCTAGCGGTTTAGAGAAAGGGAGAAAGGAATAGGACAAAGAGGGGGATCTTATGTATAACTTTTTCCCATCCCTGACCGGCCATCAGGGATAACTGTCACGGGGGTTTCTTACCTGTCAAGAAGCAATTTGTCCTTGACAATGATAAAGTATTGATACAGTGACCTTAAGTCGCCCGTAAGAGAGGCCTATAGGGTATTGACATTGTCTTCCGATCGCCTTGTCCACGCGCCTCCAGCCAATCCTCTATTTGCAGTGCCATAATGCCGGAACCATCTATAGAGACGTGGCTGGCCTTATTGTATTGCCTCTCAGGCTGTCCATTTGTAATCACAAAATTCGCAGTCGAGAAGGTCTGTATGCACGGAACAGATATAGTTGGTCTACTATCGACATGCATACGGGTGTAATGGGCTGATCTTGCCGCCCGGGTTACTACTGCATCCAACAGTTCTTACCGCTACACCAGAGTACACTAACGGTGCGTGCTATATTAAAACATGGGAGGATGATGCTGAATCTACACTTGTAATATACACCATCCGAACCATCTCCTCTATTTAAGCATGGCGACGAACCGTCCCAAATGCGTCATGACCTGCATGCGCCGTGTCACCGCCCGCTCGTTGCATCCCAACCCTGCCTCAATCTATCTGTATGACACGACTTGGCTGTTGCGCCACTCCATGGCAGCCATGTTCCGCAGTCTCCATAAAGCCCCTAAGGGTAAACGGAGCTGGTCCCTATTTACTGGGTCAAATCGCTTGCTTGCTTCTCGACATGTGCGTGATCCGTCACCTTGTTCCTAAACCATTGGTTGGTGGAGCGTCTTTCCGGGTTCCCTAGACGTCTGGTCTGTGTTGGTTTATTGGGTACCGAGTTCCGTCGCCCGTGGAAAGACGTGGTGCTCTACCTCAGACGTGTGCACTGTTCGTATATGTGCACCCATGCCAGCCCAGTTATTGTATATAAGTTTTGCGTGATTTGGACTTGATTTCTCCGTGTCGTTTACAACTCACAGCATGCAACCCACGGTACGTAGGCCAACCTCCTTTCCTTATCTCCTCCAACTCTTGCCAACATTGAACCCAACTCCTCCCGGAACCCCCATCTTCCCTCTTTTTGGCAGTTCCCCCTCTTCTCCCCTCTTCAGTCCCTGAATTTTCATTTTCCGTGGATTGTCGTCGTAAGCCTGGATGACGCGGTCTTCCCCACCCCAATATGCCGTATTCCCGGTTCGCCGTCTCAGACCGGACCGCCCACCCCCGTCGAGCCAATTCCTGGGAACCGCTGCAAGAGCTATTGGGACGATTATGGCCTCGGCGTTGGGTGATGCAGTTCCTGCAGCTTCTCCTCCGGGTCTCGTGCCTTGGGGCCCCCCGTTCGTCCCTCCTCGGCCTCTTCCCCCCGTGGTTCATCGAGGAGGCGGAACTCGGATAAGCGAGGATCATGGTCCCATATGAAGTCCGGGATGCGAGTCCATAATTCATATGACCAAGGCCGTCCTTGCTCTTCTTTTCTGCTCCTTCACTCCTCTGGCCTCTAATTGCTCGAGCCTCGGGCGCAAAATACACCTTCAGCAATCTCACTTTAGTCATTCTTTTGAAAGGGTCCTTGCCAGCATCCCGATCCCTCTGCGCCTACGGCTCGAATCGAATAGGGATCTCGGTCCTGTCCAATACTTACTGGTGGTTGGCCATCTACTCCGTGCGAATCTCGCGTCATCCGGGGATCCTGGACGGCTTCGACGACATCTTCATCATCGGAAGGCCTTAATACCGACACACTCGTTCGAATCGCATATTAATTACCTATTACTCGATTAGGAACGACGACTTTCCCGTTTACCTGAACCACCACATCGACCAGTTTAGCACCTAATTGCTACCACGCCGCGTTTCGTTTCGAGTTCTACTTTCCCATATTCAGGCTTAATATCTATTCATAATGCTGCGATATATCCTTTTCGTGGCCCTACTAGGCCCCCGCTTTGTTCTCTCGACGACGACATGTTCAGCCGATAGTCATTGTCCGAAAGACACCCCCTGCTGCTCAAGTAGGTCGCCTTCTCGAAATAATCCTGGGAAAGTTAAGCTCATCACCGAATCCTTTAGCCTATGGCGAATGCGGCGTGGGCGCCTACTGCCTCGGGGGTTGTGATCCTACAATGTCTTACTCCTTGGACTCTTGCATGCCCGCTCCTGTTTGCGAGAACCGATATCTCTCAATGGACTCGTTGAAACGCGTCGCCGACGTCGGCGACTACCTCGGCAACTCATCCGAAGCCGATTGGATGTCATCAGGAGAACCCGTTCTCTATAAGGGCAACACCCTGTTGACGATGCCTGCGGACAGCTCTGGAACCGTGCTGTCATCAACCGTTTATATGTGGTACGGGAATGTAAAGGCACGCTTCAAGACGAGTCGCGGCGCAGGAGTCGTTACTGCTTTCATTCTATTCTCTGATGTCAAGGATGAGATCGACTTTGAGTTCATCGGTGTAGATCTGGAAACGGCCCAGTCGAACTACTTCTTCCAGGGTATAACAACGTGTGAGTTAGATGCCATCATACTCTGCATAGTGTTCTTTACTGACCAGGAGTAGACCCAACTCACGAGGTCAACCTCACCATGAGCGACAGCTTCAGCAACTTTCACGATTACGAGATTCACTGGACCCCAGATTACGTCGAGTGGTACATCGACGGCGACCTCGGCAACACGCTGTATAAGAACGACACGTGGAACGAGACGACGCAGAACTTCGATTTCCCGCAAACGCCCGCCCGGGTGCAGCTCTCCATCTGGCCGGGCGGCCTCTCGACCAACGCCGCAGGCACCATTGCGTGGGCTGGCGGCGAGATTGACTGGGAAAGCGAGGACATTGACAACTACGGTTACTACTTTGCCACCGTGTCCGACGTCACGATGGAATGCTACAACACGACGACTGCGCCAGGCACGCACTCGGGCAAGAGCTATACCTACAGCAGCAGCAGGGCGACTAACGATACCGTCGTGGACGGAGACGATGATACCATCCTTGCCTCGTTCCAGGCCACGGGTCTGAACCCCAGCAAGGGGGCAAAATCGTCCTCAAAGTCCAACACCGTTCCCGGGAAAAGCTCGTCGGGCAACGACCACAGCGACGAGAGCGATTCCGACACCAGCGCCAGCGCCAGCTCCAGCTCCAGCTCCAGTGCCGACGAGACGGCCGATTCAAGCTCCTGCAAGGCGACGACGTTCAACCAGGATTGTGACGGTAGCTCGAGCTCCAGCTCGAGCGGGAGCACGCGTACAAGCGGAAGCGGAAGCGCAAGCACTCTCCCGCTTGTTATTGCTGCATGCGCTCTGTTCTGGTTATGATTCTTCAATGTGATCGGGTGATGAGAATGCTTTCTGACGACCCAATTGTTTCTTATGGGCAACGATCAATTTATTCCTTATGAGTCTAAGATATCATTCACTTCCATGAACCACTGGGGCCATTTCTCAATTAAACAACGTGAAACATCAACGCAGCTCGAGTGTCTATGTACGAAAACCAACAACGACTCATGCCTAGTATTCCAGCAACTCCTTCACTTCATAGTTCTTCTTTGCATGAAAGAACCAAAGTCCAATCGTAAGAATTGCAATCGCTGCAAGCACCGCCGAGGCATAGTTCATCTCGTCTGCAAGAGCAGGCAGGTAATACGGGAAGCAATAGAAGATGATGGCAACCACCGTCCATGCAAGCATGACAATGTTCGCCACCAGTCCAAGCTTGGGGTACCAGAAAGGCCCATGCTGAAAACGCGATCGACCCTGGAGGAGGACGAGGATGACGGGGATGCTGTAGCTGATGTACTGCTGGAGAATGCCGGTCGAGATGAGCGAGTTGAAGGCCAGATCCGATCCGAGATACAGGCATCCGAAGATGGCAGTGCCAGTTGCCGACCATAGCAAAGACCAGAAAGGGGTGTAGAAAGGCGCCGGTGCCAGCTTGCTGAGATGCCGGTGAAGGGGGAAGCCGCCCTCACGGCTGATGGTCCAGGCGAGACGGGACTGCCAGGTCTGGATGGACCACATGGCGCCGGCGGTTGTAATCAAGACGGGGATCCAGAGCCCGACGGCAGCAGCCTTGCTTTCCGTGATGTGGTAGAAGAGTGCCACGGCAGAGTTGTCTGCGGCCCCGTCGATGCTGGGCAAGTTGATAAGCACCGACAGTACGACGAGAAGGCCGGAGCCGAAACCAACGACAATCGTCCACATCAACGCCTTGGAAATGTCTGTGCTCGGATTCGGCATCTCTTCCGCCAAGTGCGTAGCCACATCCAAGCAGGAAAAGCTCCAGTTCGCACCGTTCATGCCGATAATAAAGGCAATGCCCTTCTGCCACCGAGACATTGACGGAAGTAACGAAGAAATCCTCAGCAGCGGCGTGAGTGTCGGACATGGCAAAGAGCGTGACGAAGATGACGCCAATGGTCAGGCAGCTGAAGAGCAGCATGATTTTGGAGATGCTGGGGAGCGCGTGCTCGAAGCTGGCGCCCGCAACGGTGAGGAGATTGAGCATCTGGAAGCCGACAAAGCCCATCCACCGCTGGTAGACGAAGTTCGGGTTGAGCAGGGTGATGATGGTGCAGACGCCCACCGGCACCGAAAGACAGGCTGACGCGCCGGTGGCGACGGCGGCCACCCAACTGATAACGGCGGTTATGTAGGATAGGAACCGCCGTGATTGAGGGGGCGCCAGTCGATTCGTCCAAACGTATTGGCCGCCGGGGTGCGGCATGGCGGAAGCCAGCTCGGCGAGCGTTGTGGCCGTGGCCAGGCCGACTCCGGCCATGAGGAGGAAGCCCCAGAAGAAGAGTGGCGAGCCGCCCATTGGCAAGGTGCTGCCGAGCACGAGCAAGAGGCCGACGGCCGTGTTCGTGGTTCCATAGCCGATGCCGAGGGCTGAGAGGGTGGTGAAGGGCTTCTGGGTTTGGATGGTGATGTCCCCGTGGGATATCGATCTGTGTTCCCCAGCTTCCTTGTCGGACTTTTCAGTCATGGTGGAGGCTTTGTTCGCCTTTGAGGACGTCTGATCGAGCGATAATGGATCCATGCTGGCTATGCAGGGGAGAAGGGCGGAGGTTGTGCTAGAGAGGCGGGTTTGGGGCTGGACTTGGGCGAGACAAGGGAATTATACTCTTCGCTGCAAGTGCTTGCTGATGCTGTCCCTCTTGACTCTTACCATCAGTAGCTGATGGAGCGAGGCACTATGAACTATGTACCTAGTACCTACGATGTTGCCCGTCTATTGACAATCGGGCAAGTAGGAGCGAAAGCTCGTTCCGATGATCAAGGATCTCCCATTAAGCATAAATTATGCATAGAAAGCGCTAGGCAGTCACGCTCCTTGCCCGGGGTCTTCTTACTGGAGTGCTCATCTTCAGCATGATTGATTGCCTCAATCATTCATGTATAATGTCCACCAAAAGCACGCCGAGAATTGTTTTGTATTTCCTCTGCTGCTCGGAGGAGCGGAGTGCCAATGTGCCGAGCAACAAGTCTCCAATGACTTCGGTTCACCCACCTTCTCGGGCATTGAATTGCTTTGCCAAGTGATAACGATGCTACGAGAATACTGGCGGCATTTAGATGCCTGATTCGGCGAATACCCGGCCTGTGCAACTTCGCTCGCATTCAGTTGCCTCTTTAAGGAGGTGGAAGGAGATTGTGGGGAAGCACAGGACGGCTTAAGTGATACACCGACTGTCTTTAGAGAATACAAGGTGGTCCAATCGATGTTATCATTTGCGTGCATTTGCCCGTGAAGAAATCCCAGAGTTGATGCTATCGGCTAGACAGCCTGATGTAACCAAGCAGCCACTAGGTGTAAATGCGATCAAGTCAATGGAGCTTGTGCGGCCCAAGTTGGACTGACCTGAGCCGAGTCCTGAGTACCGAGTATGCGATGCAAGCAGATGGCCATCCTATGAAAACGCGACCAATGTCGCCCGTTTGCGACCATATAGGGCAGAAGAAATAACCTGGCTTTGGGACTGGACAAGCTGGATCAGTTATCTGATACCAATATTCCACTACAGCGCATACAAACTACCGATAGTTGCTAACTGCAGCCTCACATTTGCGTCTTAATGTGCATTCTTAACATCTTTTACACGTCCATGCCTTTGCTGTGATAACGGACGGCGCCGGACTGGTAGGTGACAAACCGGATTTACTTTGACGTTTGAACGGACACAATCCTTCAAGATCTAGAGTGACATCACATGCTTAACACGAGGCCTACTCGCAAGACGGAGGCAACGGCATACTATTCTCCTATGCAAGATATAACTAGATGCTCTTAAAATAGAAAGGCTGCAACAAGAGGTACGATATAAGCTGCAGCTTTGTTCACTGTATGGTCATATGCGCCCTCGTTTGGCACAATGGTCGCAGGTCCAGAACTCGTTGGCGAAGAAGAACCAGAAGTAGCTTGTGAACCAGGCCCCGAGGTAACCGATGAACCAGGACCGGAAGTAGCCTGTGAACCGGGACCGGAAGTAGCCTGTGAACCGGGACCAGAAGTAGCTTGTGAACCAGGCCCCGAGGTAACCAATGAACCGGGACCAGTAGGAGCCTGTGAACCTGGACCAGAAGTAGCCTGTGAACCGGGACCAGAAGTAACCTGTGAACCAGGACCAGCAGTCGCCAGCGAGGTAGGGCCAGTTCCAATGTTGGTTTCAGACCCCAACCTAACAACAGAGTTGACGCTTCCAGACTCTCCGCCTCGGCCACTTTCGACTGTTCCACTAGGTGCGACAGTTTCTTGACCACCAGGGAGAGACTCTCTCCGAGTATTCTCGCTCGGGACGGCGACGGCCTCCGCCTTTGCCAACGCAAGACCACGAACAGTGATATCCACAGGTTGAGCGCCAGATTTCTGGACAATTTTCACCATTGGGCTTTCTGAAACCTTGGTCTTCTCACTCTTCACCTCTTCGAACTTGCCATGCGTATCCTTGACTTCTCTATCGTAAATAGACTTGTCGTCCATGATCATCTGGAGACGGGAGCCTGGACCTTGCCGTCGCAAGAGAAACCCAGACAGCGGTGTCGGGGTGCCAACGTCCCCGACTCTGATGGAAGCCACGAGCCTGACGAGTTGACCTGGCGCGATTCCCAATGGCTTCGTAACGTCAAGAGTGAAAGATGCCTCGCCGTTTGGCGGAGCACTTAGTAGGCTATTGTGCATGTCAGCACGTGGTTCGGAGTCGATGTGAAGCCGGTATTACGGTTCATGCAGGAGGGTCTTACATTGCTTTCTCACCGTCGACCTCGATAAAGTGCGCATTTTCACCAAGTGTAGCGTCGCCGATATCCAATTTGATCTCATTGCCCGTTGGAGTAGAAGACGGGCCGGTAAGGGTCCTGAATCCAGTAGCAACGGCTCGCGTTCCCTCGACGCTACCAGTGGGCTCATTGGCCCTAGTTTGCTCCTGAGTAGGACCTCGAGCGGTCTCAGTGGGCCTATTAGCTGTCGGTTCAATTTGCGTTTGTGACTGCTCTGTTGCTGTTTCAGGCTGTTGAGTAAATGGCTCACCGCTCTGGGTGGATACCGGTTGAACAAGTTGTCCAGAAGGTGTTTCGTTGGATGTAGCAGGGACATTGGCAGTGGGAGCTTGAGATGTTGCAGATTGAGATCCTAGAACCTGCGAGGTAGGAGCTTGGGACGCTGGATTTGGGGACGTGGGAGCTTGAGATGTTACGGCTTCAGATGCTGGAGCCAGGGATGAAGGTTGAGATACTAGAGTTTGGGATGTAGGAGCTTGGGATGTTATGGCTTCAGGTGCTAGAGACTGGGATGGTGCAATTTGCGACGACAGTGCTTGGGTTGTGGGAGCTTGAGATGTTACGGCTTCAGATGCTGGAGCCAGGGATGAAGGTTGAGATACTAGAGTTTGGGATGTAGGAGCTTGGGATGTTATGGCTTCAGGTGCTAGAGACTGGGATGATGCAATTTGCGACGACAGTGCTTGGGTTGTGGGAGCTTGAGATGTTACGGCTTCAGATGCTGGAGCCAGGGATGAAGGTTGAGATACTAGAGTTTGGGATGTAGGAGCTTGGGATGTTATGGCTTCAGGTGCTAGAGACTGGGATGGTGCAATTTGCGACGACAGTGCTTGGGTTGTGGGAGCTTGAGATGTTGCTGCCTGGGATGTAGGGGCTTGGGACGTTTGGGCTTGGGATGTTTGGGTTTGGGACGTTTGGACTTGGGATGTTTGGGCTTGGGACGTTTGGGCTTGGGATGTTTGGGCTTG